>JAVLUU010000049.1:17512500-17515000 GCA_032206185.1 Columba guinea | reverse complement strand
AACCTAACTCTAAACCTAACCCTAGCCCTAACCCTAACCCTAACCCTAACCCTAACCCTGAGCCTAACCCTAAGCCTAACCCTAACCCTAACCCTAGCTCTAACCCTAGCCCTAACCCTAACCCTAACCCTGACACTCACCATAACCCTCACCCTAACGTAACTTTAACAATAACTTTAAACTTAACCCTGAGGCTTAATTAAGACAAAGGCTAACCCTAACTCTATCTTTAACCTAACCCTAAACCGAACCCTAACCCTAACCATAACCCTAAACCTAACCCTAACCTTAACCCTAACCCTGACCCTAAGCCTACTCTTAATTTAACAATAACCCTAGACTTCAACGTAAAACTAACCTAAGCCTAACACTAAACCTAACTCTAAACCTAACCCCAACCTAACCCTAACCCTAACCCTAGCCATAACCCTAGCCCTAAACCTAGCCCTAACCCTAACCCTGACCCTGACCCTGACTATAACCCTCACCCTAACCCTAACGTAAGTTTAACAATAACCCAAGACATTAACCTAAGCCTAACTTAAGCCAAAGGCTAACCCTAACTGTAACTTTAACCGAACCCTAAACCGAACCCTAACCCTAACCCTAACCCTGACCCTGACCCTGACCCTAATTCTAGTCTTAGTTTAACAATAACCCTAGACCTCAACCTAACCCTAACCTAACCCTAACCTAAGCCTAACACTGAACCTAACTGTAAACCTAACCCCAAACTAACCCTAACCCTAACCTTAACCCTAACCCTAACCCTAACCCTACCCTAAACCTAACCCTAACCCTAACCCTGTCCCTCACCATAACGCTCAACCTAATCCTATCCTAAGTTTAACAATAGCAGTAAACGTCAACGTAACCCTGACTGAAGCCTAACACAAACCCTAACTCTAAACCAAACTCCACCCTAACCCTAAACGTAAACTTAATCCTAAACCTAACCCTAACCCTAAACCTCAACCTAACCCTAACCCTAACCATAACCCTAATCCTAACTCTAACCATAACATTAAGCCTAAGACTAAACCTAACCGAACCCTGATCCTGAATATAACCCGGTACATAACCGTAACCTAAGATAAAGGTTAAACCTAAAGGTAACCCTAACACCAACTATAACCATAACCTATCACTAATCTTAGCCCTAATGCTAAGCCTAACCATAACCTCATCCTAACCCTAAACCTAACATTAACCCTAACCCTAACCTAACCCTGACCCTGACCATAACCCTCACCCTAACCCTAACGTAAGTTTAACAATAACCCTAGACATTACCCTAAGCCTAACTTAAGCCAAAGGCTAACCCTAACTCTAAACTTAAACCTAACCCTAACCCTAACCCTGACCCTGACCCTAACTCTAGTCTTAGTTTAACAATAACCCTAGACTTCAGCCTAAACCTAACCTAAGCCTAAAACTAAACCTAACTCTAAAACTAACCCCAACCTAAGCCTAACCCTCACCCTAACCCTAACCCTAACCCTAACCCTAGACCTAACCCTAGCCCTAACACTAACCCTAACCCTGACCCTCACCATAACCCTCACCCTAACATAAGTTTAAGAATAACACTAAACTTAACCTTAAGGCTTAATTAAGCCAAAGGCTAACCCTAACTCTAACTTTAACCTAAGCCTAAACCGAACCCTAACCCTAACCCTAACTCTAACCCTGACCCTGACCCTAACTCCAGTCTTATATAACAATAACCCGAGACATCGTTCTAAACCAATCCTAACCCTAACGTACCCCTAACACTAAACCTAACTCTAAACCTAACCCCAACCTAACCCTAACCATAACCCTAACCCTAACCCTAACCCTAACTTTAACCCTAACCCTAACCCTAACCCTAGACCTAAACCTAACCCTAACCCTAACCCTAACCCTAACCCTGACCCTGACCCTAACTCCAGTCTTAGATAACAATAACCCTAGACATCATTCTAAACCAAACCTAACCCTAACGTAAGCCTAACACTAAACCTAACTCTAAACCTAACCCCAACCTAACCCTAACCCTAACCCTAACCCTACCCTAACCCTAACCCTAACCCTAGACCTAAACCTAACCCTAATCCTAACCCTAACCCTGACCCTAACTCTACTCTTAATTTAACAATAACCCTAGACTTCAACGTAAAAGTAACCTAAGCCTAACACTAAACCTAACTCTAACCCTAACCCTAAACCTAACCCTAGCCCTAACCCTAGCCCTAACCCTAACCCTAACCCTAGACCTAAACCTAGCCCTAACCCTAACGCTAACCCTGACCCTCACCATAACCCTCACCCTAACGTAAGTTGAACAATAACCCTAAACTTAACCCTAAGGCTTAATTAAGACAAAGGCTGACTCTAACTCTAACTTTAACCTAACCCTAAACCGAACCCTAACCCTAACCCTAACCCTGACCCTGACCCTGACCCTAAGTCTAGTCTTAGATAACAATAACCGTAGACATCATTCTAAACCTAACCT